>JUFY01032356.1:0-25800 GCA_001855655.1 Leptopilina clavipes
TGATAAAATTGATAATAAGATATTTTAAAAATGTAAAATTAATTCCTACTTATTATTTTAAAATTCCTAGAGTAATGAATAATAAAAATAATTATTATTATTTCACAAAAGATGCAACAATAAACGATCAATTAATTTTCAATGAAATTTCATATACATATGTGATAAGCTTACAATTAGATTAATTAATATCAATTACAGACACAAATGTCTGCAATAATGAGAAAGACAAAACAATGGGTGGAATTCAAATGAATAATGAATTGATTTGAATAGAAGGAAACGAAAGGTATTAAAACAGAAGAAGAAAAAGAAGAAGAAGAAGGAAAAGAATAAAAGTAAAAACATATATAATGTTTTTCTTTATTTTGTCATATAAAGTCTATCTGCCGACACATTTGATATTCAAATGTAATCAAGAGTCATTCAACTCGCTTGAGACAGTTGATTTAAATATAGTATCTGCTGTTTATTGATCCCAACAAGCAAAGCCACCGCTTCCCAGCTGTGAGCACTTGCATAATCGCAGTCATTTACTTTTGTTGTAATCCCCATTGCTTCGCAGCTCTCTTTGCTAATCACACAGAAAGCCGCAATTCGATTCGGAACATCTCATATATAGCCACCACCCCCCTTCCAGTATACCTCCACCATCAACTAATTAAGAAATAGATCATTTTATTACTAGACACACTTCCGCGGCTTGCTCAATTCACAAATTTTTAAATAATTCTCCACGTTCATTAAATTGCAATAAAGACAATGAATGGTGCAATATTCACTCGTTCCATCATTAAATAATGATAGTTTCAATTATTATTCGTTTTTCTTTGAGGAGAGACTTTGTAGACGTAATAACGTAATAACGTAATAACAAGTTTAATCCAGTCTTAAGTAATGGTAGAAAGAAAGAAGAAAGGGAAAACTGGCGCTGTACGGGTTCAGTACTGGCCAGTACAGGCCCGGTACCACGGCCCAGTATTGGCGTAAGTTTCAGATAACATGCCAGTACTGATTGCCGAAGTAAATCGTAGAAATGTTCGTTTTGGTCCCGGATTAGTAAAATTCGGTGAAACTAGCTAGGGCCAGTTTAGAGTTCTTTAAGGGGGTTCCCGGGCTGGGCCAGGGCAAACTTCATAATGGATAAAAACTAGTAGTGGTTCAATTCTAGCTTAAAACTGATTTCCAAACACTGGAATTGAAAAACTGGTTTTATACTGGCTCAGTACTGGTTTACCAATACTGAAACCATAAAACTGGTTCAATACTGGCGTAGTAGTGGTTCGCCAATCCTAAAAGTGTAAAACTGGTTCAGAACCGTCTCAGATCGAATTGCCAACACTGAAAATAAAACTTTGGTTCAATACTAAGTTTAGTAATGATTTGTCAAAAGTGAAAGCGCTGTCCTGGTTCAATGCTGGCTCAGTACAGATTCAGTGTTGGTCTGGCTCAATATTGGCCCAGCAGCCATTTAATAATGTCTCAGTCAATACTAATCAAGGTATTGATTTATCATCACGAGAGCTTAAAACTGGTTCAATACGGGCCTAATACTGGCGAAGATTTAATGACAGTTTAAAAAAACATTTTTGAAGAACAATTCTGAAGAACAATTCTAAAGAACAATTCTAAAGAACAATTCTAAAAAACTATTCTACAACAATGGTACCTATCAACGAACAATAATTCAGAAAACGAATAAATTCCCATTTAACAACATTCATAAACCAAAATTAGATTTACAAAAGAGCTTCTTACACACATCAACCAGCATAAATGATTGTTTGCCTATTTCACAGTAAAACATACACTGTTAAAATTGCTTTTTCGCAATCGGCAATTGTTTACCAAACACAAAAAACGCTTTGTCGAAAATTTGAGTTAAACTGACTTTAAATCAGTTAGTCTTTAAACATTGAAACATTTCAAGGAGAAGCATTTAAAATAGTGATCAATACATGTGTCCCACATATATATATATTCAACAGCAAATTCTATTTGAAGCTTGAAGTTTACATTCATGAGGATAATTATTCTTGACGTTGCGAAATAAACTCTTTCTCTCTAGAGTACAAGCAAGTATCTCCGGGTTCGATGGACCGTCGACGTGAACGAAAACAGAAAAATAAAAATTTCCAATACAGTTCCATTATCCCGGAGACCTAGTTTTTCGGCAAGTGCCAATCGATTCAGTGAGCAATGCGAGCTTTTACACTCACCAGAAAAAAAGAAGAGGAAGAAGAAGAGGAGGAGAATATTTCCCCGATCAAATGAAATGTTCATCCCTCACAATATTTTACTTCAAGAGTTTATCCTCTACTATTGTTTTCTCCCGGGGTATTTTTATCAATTTCAGAAATACATCCAACTTTAAATTTCACCTGACAATGAAAAATTCTCTATAAGAAGAAAAAATTTATCATCCCATAAATTTTACATTCTAAACTAAAGTATAAACTTCTTTTTACACTAAACAACTGGAAAAAAAATTCTCCACCATGAATTTCAAGTTAAAAGTCTTGTTTTTTTTTGTCGTTGATAGTAATTTTGAGTCATTCAATAATTTTTTTTTCTCGCGGGATGGGAATATAATAAATGCCATCATCTCTGACATAAAATTATAGGGGTTCGATTCCTATCGTGGCCATTAAGACTCCCTCATGCGCGTTAATGCGTAGTGAGAAGAAAAATTGATCGCTGCTCAGAAAGGAAAAGTTAATGGCTACAGGACAAAAATACGTATATATTAATACGCGACGATGCGTGAGTAAAACGAATTACGTACATGAACTTGCATAATAATGTGGAATTCCCCTTGTTCATTATTGGAAAAGTGCCCCTTGTATACATAAAGAGGATCATAATTTTATTTTTTGAAGGTCGCGCCATCATTTCAAAAGGGGAACACAAAATTTCACGTGTCAATGATTAATAACATTGTAAAAGTGAATATTTAGAATAATTTATAATTAAATCAAAGCCCTATATCAAGCACTGAATATAATCATTTTTATTCACACCTTTCTTTGCCTTTACCTCACAAACATTTCATTTTGATTTTTCCTGATTTACAAGACAAAATTTTCACTTTTTTCCTGATCCCTGTGAAAAAAAATCAAGGGGAGTTTAATTATAAAAAAAAAAGATATTTTAAAAAATTTTAAGTTGAAACAATTCAAGAAGAACCCAAAAAAAAGATACAGTTCTTTTCAACTACTTTACTAATGATTAATTTCTTCGAAAGACAATTTTTTCAAACATGCTTTTTTCTTTTATTTAATCATTAATAGAAAGTTGGAATTCTATTCAAATGATATATACTTTCCAATGTTGTTGTATCTTTCTGTAACAGTGCTTAATTTTGTAATGACAGATGTGACCTTTTACTTATTGGGGCAGTGCAAGGATATAAAAGCTCCCACAGCTCTTTGGGTTATGAGCTAATCCACACGTTTGGTTATACGATTTATAATCCCATATAAACGTATAATGCTATCTGATCACGTTATATTGCTGGGACCATTCCTATTGGAGCTATCCAATCTATTTTTCCTCACTATACCGACATCTGTTTATTGTACCCACGTGTCGATTAATTTTCCAAAAATGTGTAACACCACCTAATTGATAGTTTTCAAATAAAAATTTTTTTCTCATTCAATTAATACTTTAGAACATCTGCTTAAAATTTACTAATTGAAAAAAAAACTATACATGATCCAAAATTTGCGTACGCTCAAATAAACGAAATATTTTTTCGCTCTATAAATATTTCCAAAAATTACAGACTGCAATAAAAAGTAAAAATGTAAATTAACATTTTTGAAAATTTGTAATTTATTTTTTAACAAATTACGCAAAATTACTGAAGATGATTTGAAAATTCTATTAATCTACTCAAAATAAAAAATAATTTCTTGAAAAATTTTAAAAAATTAAAGAGAAATTTTTTTTTTAGAGAATAATTAAACATTTGTTTATAAAAATTAGAAAAATTTAGCGAATAGAAAAAAAATTTCGTTGAATGAAAAAGCGCCGCATAATCCGATGATTTAACGCTCACATAATCAGTAACAATTAATTAAACGTTTTAGTGCCGTGATTATAGCATAAATTGGCTTTCCCATGATCTTGGACACTAAATTCACGGCAATTATAATTTCAAATATAGTGGCATGTCTTGTCACAACCATTACCTGGTGCGCGCATATTTTAATTCAACCCTTTTTTTTTTTATAAAAAGACCACAGAGGTTGTAATTAACTATATGTGGTGTATAGTTCTCAATTCTGTGTAAATTTTCAAATAGAAATTAAATATTCTCATTTTATTAGAAATTTATATACATATGAAAATTAAAGCCATATCCATTCTAACGTAAATTAACATAATGTTATTAAACATTTTATCAGAAGTAACTTCCAATTATATATTATATATACGAAAAGTGCAATTTGTTTTAAAATACAATTTTCATAAAAGTTTTCGCTAATTATATTTATTCCTCCAGATGAGTATATAGTTAATTTTCCTTTACGACCTTCATTGAAGCTAAACATGCAGAGTGCATGTAGCATTTATTAACATTTGCATTTACAGAGAGATAAAAGTAGATGAAAAAAAAAAATTTCTCACTAAATCTTCTGAACTTTAAGGTTTTGTTTTCTATTCTAGTTTGTACGTTGTGAAATTATTTTCATTGAGATATCACGTCCCAAAGAGGAACGGAAAATTTATATCTAGTATATTCATATCGGATTAACTTTTGTATTATATACTTTGCCATTAACTAGTCTTGTCGCGAGGGAACGTGCCAGATTAACCTGTACGATAGTACTTTTCTTTTGTCCCTGGAATTTATAAACGCGATGTGTATATATTTGTACTCTGTTGCATTTGTTTGTTTCCATATAGTTAAAGAATAAGAATAAAAAAAAAGAAGAGGGATGTACCTGTAACTCGTTAGAAGACGTAACAACCCGGCAATTCATGGGAAAAATAACAAGCATTAGTACATATAGGACGTATACATCCTTCAGTCATTCTATATACCTTTTTTTTATTCTTCTTCTTTTATAGAATATTGTTGCGGATATACCGAATTTTTCAACAATACTGAAAAACGCGCACACGGATTATTCTGAATTGCTTACTTCTTTAGGAAATGATGATGATAATTTACAACAGTGTATTGCACTTTTTGCGGTTTATTCATTACGTCAAAATGAAATTTATTCAAATGTTGTCTTTAATCACTTCATTGTTTTTATTTTATAATCTAATGTAGATTTTTTTGTTACTATTTTTTGCTACCGTGGGGAAAATACGGTTGAAGTAGAATTGGATCAATTTTGACAGTTGGATCAATTTTACCAAGGTTGAGCCAATATTGGCGCGAGATTGAACAAATCTTGGAAGGAAAATTAGTTCATTTGGGAAGTTCACAAGTTGAACCAATTTTTGGGCCCGATTCAGTCGAATTGAGAAGGCACCAATATTGGGCCACGTTTGGGAAATTAGAAATAAATGCCAAGCTTAAATTTTTTTGGTTGCTATTTTTTACAAACGTGGGGAAAATACGGTTGAAGTAGAATTGGATCAATTTTGACAGTTGAATCAATTTTACCAAGGTTGAGCCAATATTGGCGCGAGATTGGACAAATCTTGGAAGGAAAATTAGTTCATTTGGGAAGTTGACAAGTTGAACCAATTTTTGGGTCCGATTTAGTCGAATTAAGAAGGCACCAATATTGGCCCAATATTAAGCCACGTTTGGGACATTAGAAATAAATACCAAGCTTAAATTTTTTTGGTTAATTTTTTACAAACGTGGGGAAAATACGGAAGTGGAATTGAACCAATTTTGGCAGTAACGTTACCAGGGTTGAGCCAATATTGAACCATTATTGGCGCGAGATTGGACAAATCTTGGGAGCAAAATTAGTACAATTGGGAAATGGTCAAGATTGAACTAATTTTTCGTCCGGATTAGTTGAATTGGGAAGGCACCAAGATTCGCCCAATATTGAGCCACGTTTAGAAGATTAAAAATTAATGCCAAATCTAGGTTTACAAAATTAGATCCAAATGGGGCCAAAAAATTCGAAACATGAGAAAACCAATTTTTAACCAAGCAGGAAATATTATTGTTCATAATTATTATTCATTTGTTAGTAAAATAATTATTAACAATGTTCCACTAGAAATCTGATTTTCTATTTTTAGGGTTGTTACAAACAATTAATTTTGTTTTTCTCTGACTTTTGCCTAATTTCTAGACAGAATTTTCCATTTATCATTGAAATTGATAAGGAAAACAAAAAATTGAAAATTTACCAGTAGTAAAATTTAGCAATAGTCAGACAAAACAGTTCTAATTTCACGTAATTTAGTTTCAATATTGAAGTCAACTTTAGTCAATCAAAATCCTTTGAAACTTTTGTAATTTAATCCCCAGTAGTATAAGTCAATTTTCGTCAGACTAAATTTATTTTTCAATTAATTTTAAACTATTTCAAAATCATCAGTAGTATAAATCAATTTCAGTCAGACTAAATTACGCTTCCAAATTTTTCAAATTTAATCGCAGTAGTATAAGTCATATTTTGGTCAGACAAAGTCCTTTCAAATTTTTATTTACTAATGTCTGTAGTATGAGTCAGTTTTAGTCAGGCAAAATATTTTTGAATTTTTGTTACTTAGTCTCAGTAGTTTGTGTCAATTATAGTCAGACAAATAAATTTTCAAATTTTGGAAATTGATCTCAGTAGTATATATCAATTTAGGTCAGACAAAATTCTTTCAAACTCTTGTAAATTAATCCCCAGTAGTATAAGTCAATTTTCGTCAGACTAAATTCATTTTTCAATTTATTTTCAACTGTTCCGAAATTATCAGTAGTATAAAACAATTTCAGTCAGACTAAATTGCACTTCCAAATTTTTCAAATTTAATCGCAGTAGTATAAGTCATATTTTGGTCAGACAAAGTCCTTTCAAATTTTTGTTATTTACTAATGTCAGTAGTGTGAGTCAATTTTAGTCAGGCGAAAAATTTCGGAATTCTTGTAATTTAGTCTCAGTAGTATGTGTCAAATATAGTCGGACAGTTATATTTTTAAATTCTTAAAATTTAATCCAGAAAATTTAAGAAGTTGTGTCTAAACTACAAGTAAAAAAAAATTTCAAAACCCCGCGGGGATCGAACACGAGATTTATTGGACCAAACAGCTCCGATATTTTATGCGCCTTAGTGACTACGGCCAGGTCTAACTCAAAAATCTCTAACGCGAATTAATGCGATACGTGACTGTTAATACTATAATTCTTCAATTGTAAAATAAAACCGATCGATTCTTTGATCTGTTTTAATAAAATAGAAATTAAATTAATAAAAATAGAGATAATAAAATAAAAATTAAACCCAGTTCAACAATTGTACAAAGAATTTCACAATTAATACTAACAGTGAAACAGGGAAAACTAATTCGTGATTAAAAAGAAAAATTTCACTTCTTCCAAATTTTTGTTTGTTATTTTGATTGTTACTATTAGTTATTTAAAGTGGAAATGAAGTTGAATAACCTTGTTTCGGATACGTAGTTATCGGTAAATGACAGAGAAAAATATGTGCACTGACCTGCCGAAGGCGGAGACGCTCGCTGGAACGGGGAAAGGCAGACCCAGGCTAAGGCCCCGGAGACCAAGGTGAGGTGGCGGAGGATGCAAAAAGCCTCCCACAGGGGGCACAAGTGGCACTCCTGGTGCAGTCGTTGAGACCACGCATCCATGATCACCTGGATAAGTCGGTGGCATCGAACATGTTCGTAAGGCCCTTCGATGCTGTCTCCTCATTCTCCTCTCTCGTCTCCTCGCGTCTCTCACATCATCCGTTTCCTGAGTAGCAGACAGTGAAGTAATTTGCGCACCAATTTGGGGTCCCACTTCCGTTTGCGCCTCCGTCGAGGTGTAGGAGCGGGGATTCTCGACACTCGGTTCATTCCGCGTGTCCTGCTCCGCCTCGGGGTTACTTGTGACATTTTCCACGACACCTCCATCAACAGTGACGACACTTACGGGCTGTGGGGCATTCCCAGAAAGAGCCCCGGCCATTGTACGCTCCTGAACATCGGTCTCCACAGTAACGCTTTACCCCCCCTTGCCTTCCTTTCCCCTTCTCAATCGCTCACTCTCTTTCTCCTCTCTCTGGAGTTTCAGTCACCTTTCTTTGTCAATGTTTTGCTGCTGCTGCCTCGAACTGTTTTGTTCTCTCTTTAGCTTCTCCTCTCCTTCTGGAATGACGACAGAGTCCGCTTCTTTGTCCAAAGGATCAGATGAAGGTGGTTCTCCACTTCCTCTAGGTTCAGTCTTAAACGCGGCTCTCTTTAACGACTGCACGGGTTAATTCTGCACGGCCATTAGACTGCTGCCGTGCAGATCTGGTGAGTCGATTTGTCCAGAGAGATGATGAGTCCTCCTCCTCCTCTTTTTCTTTTTTCTTTGCACTAAGGAGTGGAAAAAGCAGGCATAATGTCACGGTTCGGTGAATACTTTGGCTTCGGTTTTTGGAACCAAGGTTATTTGATATTGACAATCTCAGGACACCTTCCTTGACTCGAAACGCTCCCGGGAGCGTCTCGGCGTAAAGGCTCCTTTTTGCAACAAGAGATCTAAATTCGTTCCCATGAAGAGGTGCGATTTTCGCAGATTTTCCTCTCTCTCTTTCTCTCTTTTTTTCTTCTTCTACCGGTGGCTAGAAGTCCTGGCAGACACTTTGGCCGCTGTACCGCTTCCACCTTGGTACACCAGTCACGTCAGCATGATCTGAAAATAACAAAAAAATGTCCGTCTTAGCATTCTCCTAAAAGGAACGGTCACTTTTGCGCCTACATTGCTCTTGGCGAATGGTCGTGACCGCTTGCCAAGAGCGAACAATCTGGCGCGAGGTGCCACCGACAGACCGCTCTAGATTGTCACAGTGCTCGATTTCTTAGTTTAGGTGAAGGATATATACACAGTAAAAAGAAAGTCTTATTTTAAGGCAGAAAAGATGTCTTATTTTAAGATGCAACTTTTTTAAGACAGCCTTTGCTGAATTTACGCAATGATTTTACATACAATTTACATTATGGCTAGCAGTGCTGAATTTAAGACTCATCTTAAAATAAGATTTTATTTTTACTGTGTATATATATACAGTCGAGGAGAAAAATTCTTTAATTTCGTTTTATTTAGTGTGCAAGGATTCTCAAGACTGCATAAAGAAAGATACAAAATTCCTTGGATCGCCAATCAAGCGTGGTAGTAGTGTCAATGTCGAGTTTGCGTACATTTATTATTTCTTTTGCGCAATTCAACATTCAAATTGCAAAATTATTTTCAAATTGTTCAAAGATTCCACAGGATTTTGCCATATGGGTCAGGAAAATCAGGAAAATAGCAAAAAACAAAGTACTGGAAAAATATCAAATCTCTAAAATTGACAATTTTTGAAATAATTTATTGAAATTTTTGAAAATAATCCAGGAAAGTTAGCCACAGTAACTTATTCTATTTTCACACAACTTTTAAATTGAATCTCCAATGAATGATAAACGTGGTAATTTATTTGCAACCGAAAAGCAAAAAAAAATGAAATCTCAATAGTCGGAATAATAAGAATTAAAATCGGAAATTTATTTTTTACCGGGATCAACTTCCAAGAGCAGAATTTCGCAATTTAATTAATTAAACCGTTGAAAAATAATAATTTACAAAATGTTGAACTAAAATCTCAAACATTTTATTAAAATTGTAAATTGAGGTAAATAACATCAGTTGAACTGAATTACAGAGAATTAAATTAAATATAGCAGATGAGAACGCAGCATCTGTTATAAGTGGAAAGAATATGAGTAAAACGGGCGCTTTAAAATAATTTTTAATTAAATATCCCCGACGATTAATTTACCAAACCACCGCATCATTATTTTTTATTTATTCTCCAAATTTAATAATATCGTGACAAGTAAAATTCATTTTATCAAATATTGTTTCAATATAGTATGTAAAATATATATTTGATTTTCCATGTCACTGAAAAAGACACAGGAAATATATTTTAACACTTTGATCTATCAACAACTATGACACTTTTAAGATTCATTGCATCAAATATAAAGAATAAGTCATTTTCAATATTATCAATCATTGTAATTCTGAATATAAAATGTAACAATCATGTTAGACTCAGTGTTAAATTGATTGATCGTTTGATACATACATTCTTCTGTGGCAAGTATAAAAAAAAGATTTTTACTTTAAGATATAAAAATACAGTAACAATGCTAAATGATTTTGTAAAATATTTATACACTGCTATTAATTTACTTTTACAAAGAAAAATTTATTTTTCATTTTTCAGAGGCCTTGGATTTTTAATGTAGTAAATAACTGTCAAATAGAGAGAATCGAACCAAATTTCAGTATAGTGGATAATTTTTAAGATTTTCACATACAAGTAGGTACAAGTGGAGAGCGTCAATTGAAGTTGAAATGACAAGTGGAATATAATGATGTTTAATCGAAACGTTATTGTAAAGCCACAACAGGATAAATTTATATGAATTTTGAAAATGACTGGATTTTATCGAAATCCTTAAAATCTCTCTACTCTCTAAATTTGAATTAGTAAGAATTTTAACTAATTTGAATTAGTGACTCACTTTTTGCTTTTGAATTAGTTAAAATTTACTAATAAATTAGTAGAAAAATTTTTTTTTACTATTTAATTTATTAGTAAAATGTAACTAATTCAAAAGCAAAAAGTGAGTCACTAATTCAAATTCGTTAAAATTTTTACTATTTCAAATTTAAAGAGTAAATTATCATACAAAAATATTTCAAAAATTTTTAATAAAAAATTCTTTTCCTGCATAATAATTGAAATGGAAAATTAATTTAAATATTAGGCCAATATTAGTTCAATATTCTAATTATAAAATAATAATTATAATATTACCTAATTATTATTAAATTATAAAATAATAATTCTTATTTATGAATATTAACATTATATATAACTGGAATTAAAAATAGTAAATATTGGTAAAAGATTTTTAAAATATTATTCTTATATAACTTGTCGATTTCATCTCATTTACGAGCAACGATTTTTCTACAGCCATCTGTCGGACAGTTACAGTATTGTAACGGCGCGAAATTCAAATTAACTTAAACAAAAATGTGAAACCAACTAAATAGAAATAAGTTAATAATAATTTACTGTTAATTTATGAAACTATTTATGAAATTATTTATAAAACTTTTCCTAAAAATTACAATTTATTGTAAATACATAATTCCCAATACATAATACATAAATAATACAATTCCCATAATTGTATTTTCTATTTATAGATCGTCACCTTAGGTCTTGAATAAACTCTATTTTTGTGAGTTGGATTAATTAGAAAGTTACACTTCTATGCACTTAATTGGAAAGTGTTTGTATTTGAAGGCAAGTAATTTTGAAAGCGTTAAATGTTTAACTGTATCTCCGAAAAAAATCCACCAATTCTTGCGAACAAAATTTTCATTGACAAACCGAAAAAATTTATATTCCCTTTTTCGAAAGAAAAAAGAAACAATTTTTTTTTCCTGAAATAGCAAAGGATTATTTTTTCTTCGCGGTAAAAAAAGAGAGATATATTTTGATTTTTACTTCATGATGAGTCAAACTATATATTAATGTATATAAATTTAGAGAAAAAGTGAAAAAAAGGGAAAAAGAAGACTAATGTAGTTCAAATATAAAGGATTTGCATAGTCATTTGTTAAAGGCGATTAAGTTCAGCCTTCTCAAGCAAAATGTAGCATAATTTATCGTCTCCAAAGCCACAAGAAGTTATTTCTAGATTATCATGTATTATAAACTTGGGTCACTATTCTAAACTACAATACTGTAGATATTCCCCGAGAGAAAAACTTATTTATTTTCATATTTATTTCACATGCATAATGATATATATTCGAATATATTTTTTACTCTCATTTGCAATGATTTGTCATATCCAATGTGGGAATTTTGTATCACTAAATTTTTTTTTATCAGTTCTGAAAAAAAAATTTTTCACATTTAGGAGTGAGAATAATAATTATTTTTTTATTGGACCCAATTATCAAAAAATTTGGAGGCACTTGAAATTATTGAAAAAGTTCCATAACTTAAAATCAAACATATAATTTTTTGTCACTTTTTTCAAAAATAGAGAATTATTTCAGTGTGTAATTAATTAATGATATCACAAAGTCAGTGCATACGACTTTCTTATTTTAATTATTGTAATGATTCATCTAGAATTTTTGATTTTATCTTTCTTTTTATTTTATTGTCTCAACCGTTTAATTTAAAATATATTGAATTTTTTTTTCCATTCTTCATATAATTTACGCAAAATTTCTTCGCAATAAAACTTGAAACAATTCATCATTTTGGTGATGTATACAATTTATTTTTCACACTTTTAATTACTTCTTTGTAGACGAAGGAGCCGCAATTAAAACTTGGCATGCAAGTTTCTCGTAAATTTTATAGTTGTATAAATGAAACGAGAAATCATAAATTTGCAAAACCCTGTGGACAAAACAAAAATAAAAAAAGGAAAATAAAAATGTAGCGCAATTCACGTAACAGTGAGAAAAAAAGAATTATAATTCCTCATTTTGTAATTTAAATCAAGAAAATATTATTAATAAATAATTAACATTTAATTGCCCGATACAAATAAAAATTATTGGTACGAAAAAATTTTTTATTTTAAATTAAAAAAATATTATGTAAATATTATTTTATAATTAAATATTATTTAATTATTGATGCGATAATTAAATAATATTTAAATATTAACCAAGAAAAATAATTTATAAAAGGCAAGTAAAATATTCCAAGTTTTTAAAATTATCATCCGAAAAAAAATGTATATTTTGTGTTTCATTACCAGTGTGAAATAAAGACAAATTATTATAAGCGAAATGAGAGTAAATTTATACATATATATGAATATTTTATCTCTAATTTCATAACAGTCGAGGTGTAACTGTACGTGAGGACGTTCGAGTTGAGAATATTATACCGTCGTGTTTGCGAACGACCGTTTTGACAAACGGTACTCGCAAAGTATATATATAAGTTCGTTTCTGCGATTTAACCGCGTGAACACACGTTTCATATACGCAATATATCGCGCATCGACATTAGAGAGCTTGTGAACGAGAGACTTTTTTATTTCCAACAGAAGACATTCGATTTTCAAGATATGTATTTCTATATATAAAAGATCCTCTCAAAGTTCTTTAAAAGAAAGAGAAAAATAAAAAATGTTCCACAGGTAAATCAATCGATTTAAACGAGTCACTCTGTACACTTGGAATTACGCGACGTATCACCAGAGATCGTTGGCCGTGACAATCGATTCTTCCACCAACTTACTCGATCACTTCATCTCTCTCAAATGCAGATGAAAAATTATATTTTTAAATATTCCTCTAATTTAATTACTATTGTATCGCTAAATAATAAAAAACTTTATACAGGCCAGGTTTCAACCAGTTTAAGGCCAGGTTGGGCCCTGATCTGGTCCAGGCCGGGTTTCACCTAGCTTTAGTCGTGATCTGGCCCAGGCCAGGTTTCAACCAGTTTGAGGCCAGGTCTGGCCCAGGCCGGGTTTCACCCAGCTTTTTAGCCGTGAACTGGCCCAGGCCAGGTTTCAACCAGTTTGAGGCCGGGTTTCACCCAGCTTTAGACAAGATCTGGCCCAGGCCAGGTTTCAACCAGTTTGAGGCCAGGTCGGGCCCTGCTCTGGCCCAGACAGGGTTTCAACCAGTTTGGCGCCAAGTTTGTGAATTTCCAGCGAAACAATAAAATAAATTACAAAATAACCGAGAATTATGTTCTTCTATGTGAACATAAGTTGTGATAATGATTTCCTAACAATTATGTGCGTGGTGCCATACAGTAAAAAGGAAATTAAAAGTTTGAGAAACGGATGCTGCGTGTGAAAATTGAATTAAAAGAACCGTAAGTAATCGCCAACTCTGAAGAGTCGTAGACCCTTTAGAGCGTTATGCTTTCTGCAACTTTCGCCTCTCCAGTATCCTACTTTAAATATCCGGACGGACCACAAAAATAATATTATTTAGTTCAGAAAGGAAAAATACACAAACAAGATAAATTGGATGGTCCAAAAATTAAAATTTTACCACTAATCAATATATGACAAATTTAGAATACCTTTTTTCTTTTTACTCCTCATAAAGAAATATAGAAAAACAAGGAAGATGAACGTTCAGATATAAGAGAAGGCAATATCGACAATTAGTAATTTACGATCAGTTTTGTCTATTCCTTCCTGAAACTTGATATTCAAATTCACTGTGATATCTAACATTAGTTTCTAACCTATCAATTGTCGATCATTATTTTCTACACGAATATTTCACTATAATAAAATTCATCTCAAAAGTGAGCTGAAGACTGGACTTTTTTTTCCTTTCTTTTTTTCCAGTGGATCAATCATCTCATTTATTATTGTTCTTTCTCATGCTTTCATAAAGAAAATTACTCAAACTTCACGGAAGGAAGATATAAACATTAGTGTCGTAATTCTATATATGTAGAATACATTTTAAAAAATAATTTAACAGAAAATTTAGTATATAGTATGATTTCCTTTCCGCTCTAGTAAGAATATTTAAACCAGAAAATAAAAACCAGTCGAATTTTAATATTAAAATATAAAGTGGAATTTTAACAGAAGTGATTAGAATGAAAATTGAGAATTAAGATTACTATCTAGAGAAAAAATGGAAAAGTGAAAAAAAGTGAAAAAATTTTAAAAGCCATAAGTATAATAATTAGGGTAAAGATGTTGAAAAAAAAGGTGTAATAGGAGTATTTAGGAGTGAATGAAAATAAGGTTCCCGTAAGTGCACAGCGTTTTTCAGTTAATTTAACGAAAAGCTAATCTTAATCTAACCAAGGCCACTCTGCCTTTGTTTGTGATCATAACCGTAAATTTTTAACAATATTTATTCTATATTCTTTTCTCTCCTCGCAGTTGGTATATAAAAATTCGATCTTAAGCGAAAGTGATGTTCCTCTTTAAAAGAAAAAAAAAGAAAAGAAAAGAAAAGGAACGAAAAATAGGGCACGTATTGCTCACATTTGTCCGAATTTCACTTTTTTCTTGACAATTAAATTAGAAGTTGAAAATGTTGACAATAACCGGAACGTCTTTATCGATGTCCGGCATCAGTTAAGAAATTATCTTTCTCCTTTAACGAAAGTCAATGATGAGACTTATCAGCTCACGTAATCTAAAGTGTGCCGAGGCTTGTACATTTTTTTTTTTAAATAAAACGTCGAAGGAGCACGAGAATAAAATGGTAATTTTAATGGTAATTATTAAAAATAGTGATTAGAAAATGTATTTTAGATTTATCGTTCGGATAAATCCATGAAGAATTAATATTTACCTTGCGAAATAAATGAGTTTCAATACCGATTCTAACTTGGAACAAAGAGAGCTAGATTTTTCAGTTTGGATTTCTAAATTTTACAGCATCAGTTAAATATGGTAAATTGTGTTAATAGTTTAGGAAAATTATAGTTTTGACTGATTGGAGAAAGATTGAACCATTCTTGAGTGCAAGATTAATCCAAATGGGGAGTTACCAACATTGAGCCAATATTGGGCCACGTTTGAAAGTTTAGAAATCGAAGCCAAGTTTTTAAATTTAAAACTAGCACCAAATCGAAATTACTGTAACGAGAAATATTTCAAATCGGAAACAAATATTACAAAACGAAAAAAGTTATTTTCACACAAAAAATAATTAATACAAGTCAAAAATAAATTATCCTTTCAAAAATAAATAAAACAACAAAAAATGGGAAAATGGAGTAAATTTCGAAATAAATCAAAGCAACTTGAAAACAAATTTCACCTTTTGAAACGAGATAGAGTTGTTCATATCCCCCTAAAAATGGAAAAGGTATCAAACGGATTTACAGTTACATCTCGCTTTACTATCGAATCCAATGAAAAATTATATATATGTATACGAGTTTTTATAGGATTTACTTTGAGGAAAAGCCATATAAATGTATATATAGATGCCTGCACGAAAAAAAAATTCAAGCCAATGGGGGGAGTAACCCATAAACGATGCGAGGCTTTGGAATGGAGCGAAGGGCATTTTAAGGTATAAAGTACCCATAGGAGTGCCAGGATGTACTTTTCCTGTTTGTGAGCATATATATATAAGTCCCTACACCCCATATGGTTGTATGTCAGGGAATTGCCCCCATGATTACGAAGAGACTCGCAGCAATGGCATTATACCAACACGAACAGTCACTGTGACGACGTGATTCATAGAAAGGGTTCGTTGTAACAACGTTCACAATCGATTTCTGTGCGCCTAGGATAGGAAAAACAGTTGTACTTTGTCATGATAGTTACTACGTTTTACGTTCTTTACTTATTCAAGCGACAACTCTCTGATGCTTTTACTTCAATTTTTCTCCACAAATTTTTATTATAAAGACTTTTTAACCATTTATCCTCTCTCTGTTCTGTTATGCAGTTAAGAATCAAGAAAGTTTCAAACATTTCACAACGAGGAAAAATAATTTCAAGGATCACCAGTGTATTTTTCTTTATAATTAATGAAAAGATGAACTATTTTCAAAAAAAAATAGGTGACAAAAAATAAAAATCTAAAGTAACTAAATTTGTTTCTGCAAAATTGAAATTTTTATCAATAATTAATGAAAAAAAAAAAATGGTGAAAAAGGTAACAAATTATCAAAATATGCGAAGTAGTACATGAAAAATTTTTAAATATTGAATTCGCTGAAATATTAATATGCACTATTTTCGAATTTTCCTCTCTCTAATTAATTTACGCATGATAAAAGACAAAAAAACTTAATGCATTTTTGTAATTACGAAGCATGGCAACGATTTCTTAATTTTCATTTTGCAATGTTCTAGTTAAGTTAATTAGTTTGATTTCACTGTACGATTGTTAGAGTTAAATGCAAGGGAAGGGGAATATTACGATTTCGCTAGAAAATTTTCCTTCCAAATTACATGTTTCCTTTTTCTAATAATTTTCCAGGCTGACATTTTTGGATCATTATAAATTAGAAATTAGCGTTAATTACAACGTTGATGCAGTTTCTTTGGACCCATCATCAATTTTAGATTCCATCGGTTAAATTGCATTGACCTTTAAGCATTTGAATAGTTAATCCTTTGATCGACATGTATAGGAGGCTCAGATACCAGAGAAATAATTACTTCCAACTGGTGGATACATTTTGGTCTCCATTGGTTTCCCTCTTAAACGGTACACAGAATGATTTATGTTAAATTCCAATAACTTTTTGATGAGGGAATATTCTGATTTAGTTTATTAACGCATTTTAAACAGCTGAAGAAATCATGTGTCATTTGCATTTAAATAAGTGACAAGCAGAAAGCGATTATCAATCAAAATTAATTCTAATAAACTTTCATTTCAATGTTTCTTCAATGTGATGATGATAATAATAATAAAAAAAAAACACTTTGCCATGAAAGTGTTTTAATTTTGAAATTGTTACTATCCTATAATTTCGAGTGTGCGTTAGGAATACTCGGAGTAATTAGATAGTTTTCGAGATGAATCTTGTTGTTCTACTTTCATCTTCAGTGTGCTTTTTCTTTCAAAACTCGAATTAAATCCTCAGTGACTCGTTTTTCTTGCGTGTCAGCGTATCACCGATATGCAGTTCAGAATAACTAACGTTTTTTTTTCTCCTCCTACTTCTTCTTCTTCTTCTTCTTCTTCTGGTTACAGTGAAGAAGCAACCAAAACAAGTTTCATCCTTGAGCTCAATGTCGTAGACAAACTTTTCTTTGTCTCATCCCTTCTTGGCTTTTTTTTTTCTTCGCAATTCTTTTTTATTCCATGTACCTTTTTCTTCATCTCGTTACAATTTTTCTTTCGTGACACCCTTTCCTTTCCCTCCATTAAATTATTGTTCTCCTTTTCTTTTCCTTCTGATAATGTTATAAGGCACGCAATGCAGAATCGACCCTGACGTTTTTAAAAGAGAGGTAAAATAGCACTTGCAGCTGTCATAGCAAGTTGTCAGGTGCGAATTGTTTCGTGACAAACAAAGTTGGAAAAAGGACTGATGAAATTCTATTGAAATCGTAACGTAAGTGAATTAATCGCAAAACAGGATGAGTCAAATTCAAGCGATAATTTCTTTTAGTGCAAGGCTTTATATAAAGAAAATTTTTTACACCTTTTTTATGAGACTGAAATTTTGCAACATTTTCGAAACAAAAGACTTAAATGCAAACTGTGATGATTACAAAAATGGTGGGTTTGAATTAATTATAAACTTCTAAACAATGAAGTTGAAGAAAGTTGAAGAAATTACAAATTCAATTTTAAACAAAGATTCAATATCAATTTATTATTGTCAATATCAATTTTCAACAAATGGTAATTTTATACATAGAATGTTTAAGTATTAAAGTTTTGTCTCTTGAAAAAAAAATTCTTCAACGAAAAAATTTACTTCTTGTTTCAGTTTATTACGAATTCTGAATGTTTTCTTTTCTTAAAAATTATTGACTTCATTATTAATGTGTCATTAAACTAATTGGTCTACTAATATATTTTAAAAGAAGACGTTTTTAGCAAATCTTAAATTTTAACCCGCACTGTTTTCTAAATAAACCAAAAAACATCTTTCCCCTCAAGTTAAGAAAACATCATAATGAACCTGATGTTATCTAGTGCTAAGCTTGAGATTTTAACTATTCCGTTTGCTTTCTTTGTAAGCAAACTTCGACTTTTAAGACAAATTAGATGAGTTTACAAAAATACGAAGTTGTAATTTTTATATTTTCAAAGCAATAAAAGGGAACAGAAGATAAATCTTTATACATTTTCGATAAAAAAAAAAGAAAAATATTAATACAGCACTAAGTTGGGTTTTTCAGCCAATAATTTAAAATTAGTATCATCATCACCAACACAAATATTTGCTCTTGAATTAATTTCATATATTTTCACATTCGAAATTCATCTAATAGACCAAAGACACATAATTTTATAAAAATCATCACTTGAATTCAACTCATCCATAAAGAATGTTCCCACAGGGAGAAGAGGGGGTATTTTCTTGCTTTGAACATTGATTTCCAATCGTATAGCTTAAATTCAAAAATGACTCTGCATAAAACAAAAACTTCGGATTTCATCTAATTGGATGACTTTTTCAATTAACCCTTTACTTATATTTCTATTCTCGGATGCAGCATCCGTACAAACGAGTTTCTCCGCACGCAAACGAATCACCTTTACTTTTTCAACACTAGGCAACTTCCCTTTGGCCTTTAATTTAACTTTTTAAAAGTATATTATATTCCATTTTGAAATTATACTGAAGGTTTCTTTTCCAAATAATATTGCTTTAAGACCAGGGATGCTTTTAATTGATGATGCGGTATTATAGAATGTCAAAAATGGGTTGAAATCAAGAATTAAATTTTACTGTGGCACGAAATAAGTATAAGTATAGGATAACTAATATTCCACACAAAAAAAAACCTGATGGGTTCAATTTGAAGCAGTTACAGTACTTTTATATACGATGAAGAAGAAATTATCGAGCATTTTTCAATATTAAAGTGATATATGCTTTTTATTACTCCACTTATCCGGACAATTCAAATCAAATTGAAGTTTACAATGATCTTGATCAGTTATTTAATGATCTTATTGAACTTCGGATCAGTTAATAACATTCATCATTATTAGTTTTAAATTGCCGGTTACTTAAAGTACTTATTTACCCCGAACAGCACCTAAAATTGAAGCAATAGTTGCAACATTCTCTTAGTAATCTACTATTTCTGCAATATCGCTACAGCATTAGAATATTCAGTTAATTTTGCACCTAAAATTGCAGCAATGCCTGCAACATTGACCTAGTGTTCTAATACTTTTGCTATATTGCTGCAGCATTAGAATATTCTGACAATTTTGCACCTAAAACTGCAGCAATGTCTGCAAAATTGACCCAGTGTTCTAATACTTCTGCTATATTGCTGCAGCATCAGAATATTGAGTCTATCTTGCACCTAAAACTGCAGTAATGTCTGCAACATTGACCCAGTATTCTAATATTTATGCAATATTGCTGCAGCATTAGAATATTCAGTCAATCTTGCACCTAAAACTGCAGCAAAGTCTGCAACATTGACCCAGTGTTCTAAAACTTCTGTAACATTACTGAAACATTGAAATGAGCTACAATTTTGGTGTAAACTGCCAATTTTAGTTTTAAATATCAATCTCTAAACTTCAATTGTCGAAAATTCGACGTTTTACAGAGAAAAGTACATGCTGATTCAAACAACATAAGGACTGATTTGCCAGAGTAAATTCGCTGTCTGAATCAGCTGCATACTTTGGACTGACGAATTAGCGAATTTTTGATGGTTTAATTTATAGAGAGCAGTAAATGTCTAATGTTTTCAGTAGCGAATGCGATATCTAGTTCTAAATAATGGTACAGTTAGTGTGTTATAAACTTCAAGTTTAATGATCAAAGTTTAAGGCTAGTGTCATTCATAAATGTTCCATCAAATTAATGGTTCGGATGATACTTATTCGAACAGTTTCAAATCAAATTCCAAATAGTTTATCAATTTAAATAATATAAATTCCCAATCTGCTGTTAGTTAAAAGAAAAAACAGAGTTAGAAACCAAGACGATTGTTGATAATGGGTTTCGTGCTTCAGAAACTAATGACTAATTAATACTATGTTCAACTAGTTGCAATCGGAAAAAATGCTGCCGTTGATAAAAAGTCACCTTGGGAAGAACAGCATTTTCTCGTCCTTTAAACGCAACAACCTTCAACTTCATTCCAAATGTGTTTTATACTTTTATGACATGTCACCCCTCAGGTATCATCCAAGATCTCTGATTAACCTCATTCTCTGCCCTTTTCCAGGACTTGCGGTAGGATTTCAATGACATTCCAAGAGTGGCTTTTTGTTTTGCTCCGCAAGTTATAAGCACACGGTACTTATTACAATCCTCGAGTGCATGACACGCATTAAAAAGAAGTCGAACACTGACTACAACATGGAGCGTCTAATTTCTCTATATATATATAATAGAAGAGATCTAACATTTAACCTACTAGTAAATGTGACAGTGTCGAGAGAAGTGAGGCGCAGTACTCTCGTGTCAAGATAGCGGGTCCATCTCTCGATGAAGGGGGTTGCACACACACACATACACTCACGTCTAACACTGCTCCGTATGATATGATGATGTTCGCAGACACACTCTCCTGGAGGATGCAATGGAGAAACGCACACTGACACTGGTTGAAGCCAAAGCAAAACTCCAGCTGAACAACTTGGGACTTTGTGAAGAGAAAGAGAAGAGTGAACTAACTGCACGCGGTAGTGACGTCGCTGATCATAGCACACACTGATTCACATTATTTGCGAACTCGATTTTACTTTATATATATATGTATACGTTAACAGGTGGACTCGTCCGCACCACTCTAACGAAAGAGTTTTGGCGGATAATTTTTCTTTTTTTGACAAAAAGACACATGCACTCGTGTAGTTTTCCCACCCACTGGAGCACGCGCGAAGAACCGAGATATAAATATGGAACACTACGTACGGGACGAGGCAACCTAACGACAACACAGTCGGTACTGTACTAGCCTGCACTGTGCACTGAAAGTCTAGTTTCTTTCCCACTCCCACTACATTTCCATTTCCAGTCCTCCAGCACAAACTTGATTGAGGGTACGCGATATACATACACACTGTTACAATATATCGTTGTGTATTTGGAGTCTAGGAATGGACGGTGTAATAAAATCATCATACAAGTATTATACAGATTAAAATTTTACAGTCTTTCTTTAATTGAATTGTCAAAAAATTCCGAGTTATTTATGATCTACAGGGTGATAAAAAATATCAAAATGTATTTATTACATTTTGGATGAACTTCCAAAATCCCATTTGGATAAATAACATCTACAAGGAGCATTTCTACAACACCTATGCTTTCAAAAAATATTGACATCATTGTCTCGATATTATATTTGTTGAAATAATATGGAAACATTCAGGCAATTTTGGCAATATTGCTGCCAAAGGAGTCAAAGATACTCCATCGGGTACGCAACTCCATCACTGCAACGGATTTTAAAATATTCTACGGACATCCTTAGGTTGTCTGTGACGACTTTTGTAAAATAGGATAACAGGGTTCCTAGAGAAATACGATTAAAATTCCATACCTTTTCCGTGATTTCTAGGTTCTTTATAGAAACTGTATATACCTATACTTGCAATAAACGATATTAACGTGCCAAAAATTCCACTTGACATAAAACTCAATATATACAATTCACTTGACGCAAAACTTATTTGACCTAAGTCCTGTTTGGCATAATCCTTATTTGACATAAGACTGTTAAGCAGAATGTAACGTGGAATAATCTCATCTTAAGCTCACTTGACATAAGTTTTATTTGGTACAATTCTCACTTGACATAAAGCTCACCTGACATAAGTCTCATTTGACACAATTCCCATCACTTGACATAAAATTCACTTGACAATACAGTTTCACTAGATACAAAATTTACGAGATAATTCATATTTGGCATACATTTCACTTGACAAACTTTATTTAACATATAAATCTTATTTGGCATAATCTTCACTTTTTGTGAGTCTCAGTATACACAAAAATCAATTGCCATAAATACCAGATAACAAACTTGATTTGACATAAATTTAACTTGGAAATGTGTGTTTCAAATGTTTGACTAATGAGAATATTCGCAAGTAAATTTTACATCTTATGCGATATTTATGTCAATTGTGAGTTAACTAGTGAAAATTATATGTCAAATGAAACTTATGTCAAATGAGACTTATGCCAAGTCAAATTTATGCCAAATGTTAATTTTTATTTCAAGTGAGAAGCACTGTTCACTTTAGTGATTCACAGTGACTCCCAAGTGTCTTAACTCACTTAAGTTACTCTTAAGTGACTCATGATGACTCCTAAGTGTCTCTTAATGACTCATGGCTCACTTTTTCAAGAGACACTTGGGAGTCATTATGTAGTTTTGTTTCGAGAGTCAAAAGCACACAGAAATGACTGCGAATCACTAAAGTGAAAAGTCCCTTTAAAAATCATTGTATATTTAATTTTTATGTCAAATCAATTCCATGGGAAATGAGTATTATTGAAAAAGAACTTTAGCTCAAGTAAAATACATCTCAAGTAATTTGCGAAATATTCAAGTGCCTCTAATTATGAATAAGTTCAGTGAATATTACAAAATTTGCAATTTGAAGAAATCTGAAGGTAAAAAAATGAAAAACTAAATAGCTCTTCTTTCTTGTTGATTTTCTACATAAAATAATTTTTTTATTTTGAAACTTGGCATAAAGTTTACGGTCTCACAATATGAGAAACATTTTATCTACATTGAAACTTGGCATAAAGTTTACGGTCTCACAATATGAGAAACATTTTATCTACACTTAATATAGAAAAATGTGCGCAAAGTAAAAAAAGTAACGATAAATTTAGATGAAAAAAAATCTACAAAATTAGGGAAATAGAAAAGAAATAAATTATAGAAAATATAATGGGAAATTGAAGCAAAATAATTTGAATCGATATAGTTGCGCTCACGTCAAGTGCGCTACTTTTAGAGAATTAAAATGGCGCTCGTAAGGAACTCGCATTGTGAGGATCGAAATGTACCTGCTCACCTGCTAAACTTTCAATTCCGTAAATTGCAGTTTGTAGAAAACGAAAATTTAAAAAATTATGACTTTCTAAAAATCGTAAACAAAATAAATTTACTAGAAAAATTATATTTTTCATTCATAATAAAAAATAAATGCTTTCGATGTATCGATTACTCTCAGTATCGATACATCACTGAAGAACATTTAGTTTGAAAATTTGAATTTTAAATTGAAATAAATTTTAATGGTATTGACAGACTTGAATTAAATGCAATAATTATGAATTGTATTTCATAAATCTATATTATAAAATTAATTCATAAAAGAGATTTCATTTCGTTAGGGTTAAAAATAAAGAAAAATAAGACTTGTAAATAAAAATTCAATTTACTATCGATAGTCGAGCAACACACCTTCGAATCGTTCCATTTCATGTTTCTTTTTCGATATCAGCTGATTTTATTTCACTACTACTAATGACTAGTGAATTGAAATCAGTGACACATCCTTAAAATTCAGGAATAAATATTCAAAATTTAGTTTTTTGAACAATATTCAGGTACGCAGTCTAATTGTTTTTCAATTTTATATAAAGTTTTTCTCCATTTCAATGAAAATGACACGAAAATCAAGTTTTTAGTAAAACTTTACTAAGAATTTATTAAACACATAGAAGATGATTCCGCATTTTTGATATATTTAATAAAAAATGTCAACATCTTCATATAGTTTTTAAATTATTTGTTAAATATTATTCGAATTTTATCCATTACTGTTTGTAGGACAAAAAATGAACATTACAATTTGATATTTCAAATCATACATGTCGATATAACCTTCAAATATAATGTTGATGCAAACACTTGAGATATCACAATAATATTTAAAAATAATTAAAAAATAGTAATAAATAATAGCAATATACAAAAAATATATATTAGAAAATATGAAGAATTTAAATTAATTTCCTAAGGATTTTTGAATTAATTAACAAATTATTTCCACAGAATGTCTGACTATTTTACGGAAATGGGACGAACGCCTTTAAATGATGGAGAGACACCAAATCATTTAATGCACATGGCCCGATTTCTAAGGGAATTTGGATATTGGGAATTGGATGAACAAAGTCAAAGAATTCCTCCACCAGCGTCAAAAGAAGCTGTTGAAAATTTAACAGAAATAAAAATTACCGAACGCAATAAACAATGTCCAGTTTGTTTGAAGGAATTCGAAATTGAAAATTTGGCAAAAACTATGCCCTGCAATCATTCGTTTCATAAAGAATGCATTCTACCTTGGCTAGAAAAGGTAAACAATATATTTGGATATTTCATATAAAAAAAGGGACATAAAAATCATTGGCCATAATTCTTATCTAAAATCATTGTCCAAATTATCATTAAAATAGATAAATATTTTGGTTTTTTTTTATCTTTCAGACAAATTCCTGTCCTTTATGTAGACACGAACTTCCCACCGACGATGAAAATTATGAAATGTACCGAAAGGAAAAAATACGAGCAGTTCAAAGGGAAAAAGAAATAGAAATTTTACACGATTCCATGTTTTCATAGTGCAATTAAATTACAGTATGAACTTAGGTAATTTTTTTAAGAGTTTAATAGAAAATAATTTTGTAAATAAATTAATTTAAATAGTTTAGGAAAAATTTCTCTAAAATTTATTGAAATTGTTTCTTATATAAAAAGCAGAAATAAAAGGACCAATTAATTTTAATTGTAAATAATTAAAATGTTTTAAGTATTAAAATGTTAATATTAAAGAATTAAATGCATTTTTGTAATAACTAGAATTAAAACTAAAAATTTCATCACATTGGATAAAAAAAAATATCAAAAATTTGATATTTTTTTGAAATATGTTCTGAACTTGTTAGCTTCATAATAAATTGTTCAAAGTGTTGTTGGAGAAT
>JUFY01032358.1:0-15928 GCA_001855655.1 Leptopilina clavipes
TATTAATATTAATAACAATTAGTAATAACAATTAATAAAATAATATTAATATTAATAACAATTTCATATTAATATTAATATTAATATTAATAATATATAATAATATATAATTGAATAAAAATTATTTGTTTTATTAATATTAATATTATTTTATTAATATTTAATATATTTATTAATTTAATAAAATTGAATCAACAATTTCTGTATTTGAATCAATTTACATTCTTTTGACTGAATAGAGAATTTTTTTTTCTCTTTTTTCTCAATAAAATGCTATTTAAAAGAAAAAAAAATGATTATTTACTTTTAAAGAAAGAAGTTTTTTTGAATTGAATAAATTGATTTTGTCCATTAATATGCTTTTATTGAATAAGAAAGAGTTCAATATTTTTATGAGTTAAAAATCAACCAATTGAAAAATCGTTGAATAAGGAAAAAGCAAGGAAAAGAATTTGAGAGACAATTCAATTTTTCCTTTCAGAGATTCTAGAACTGGCTTTCAAGAATTGTGAAGATATTATGGCTCTTTGCTTTTATAATTCTTGAGGCACTCGTAATTTAATGATAAAGAAAAAAAAAACTGTTTTTTCCGCGGCTGTTTTGTTCCAACTTCCCTTCTCTTAGAAAAGTCGAACTTAATTATCTTAAAATTTAAACTTTGTTTTTCTACTTTATGACCTAAAGAAATTAATCTTTTTTGCGCAAAACTTTCCATTTCCCTCATGAATTCATTTTTTAAAAGGAATTTTTAATTTTCACCTGAAAAAATTTTCTATATATTAAATTACTAAAATATTTTAAAAAGTATTTTTTAATAATTCCTTAATAATAAACTCAAGTATTTTATTTTTCTTTCTATTATTTTTCATTTTCTGAAAATATTTTTCATTTCAGAAAGAATGCAAAACAATCGTTTTCAATCAAAAACTTCAGAACAGAATATAATTTTTTTTTCCAACTCTTTAAACTTTTCGCAAAGAGGACATGAATCATTATTTTGTCGACGAGGACAAATGTTGATTCAAGGAAAATTTTTCCTACTCCATATAAATAAACTCTTTCTGACAATGGCGAACAAAAGTGTTGCGCTCACAGTTTCAGTGACTTTCGACAACTGATAAGAAGTTCACTTTCCTCGCAAAAAAAGAAGAAGAAGAAGAAAAAGAAGAAGAAGTAACCGAGAAAACACGCAAGGAAGTAAATGCCAGAGAAAAGTTTGAACGAGAAACATAAAAAGATGATTCTTATATTTTTCTTTGAAAAATCCACTTCTGAACCTTGAACTTGTTCTTTATATGCGAAACTCCAAAGAATTACGACTTTATAGGTGTATACTTTTTCCGGTTCCAAAAAAACTTTTTTACCCACATTTTATCACAAACTTTCATTCCCTGTATATCTAAATACAAGATTAGAAATATTCTCTCCTTTGAAAAATTTATATTTTTCCTCCGGCATTTAGTTTCTGCAAAAGTTTTACTTTTTTTTTACCTTAAAAATGATATTCGAAGAAGGTATAGAAAATTCCAGTGAAGTATTTACCTGAAACAGAAAGAAAAACGTTTGTTAGATAAATGATTTTGCAATAAATTTTGTATATTTTTAAATCTATTGTGTTTTAAGTTTTTTAACATCAAATTCAATATGGTAAATGTTTAAATATTGAAAAAGAATTTTGGGGCTTTTGAAAAATAAATTAAAGAAGATATGTTGAAGATAGTAATTAATGTTTTTTTTACAGTAAATATTTTTTATTTTATAAACAATTTAAGTCGTGAAATTTGATCAAAAATTGAGTATTATCGCGCAAAATGACAATGAGATTCGAGTAGTGGTCCAGCAGGTGCCAGGCCTCGCGGGTGGTAAAATGAATTTTTTTTTTTTTTTGAAAAAATTTATAAAGATTTTTTGCGAGAGGTTTGCGGAACCCTGTAGTCTGTGATAATGATTTACGGTCGGTCACGGTGTACTTGATGCTACAGCCCTCGAACCCGGAACTTTTCTTTATCGTTCCATCTTCCTTCAGCGTGAAGGTTGGCGACCGGAATGGCGTCGACTGAAGGCTAAAAGCCGGACTCTTCAACGAGAGATAGAGAAGAAAAGCCAGGGTTGTTACCGACAGAAAAGTTCAAAGGAAAACGACGGATGTCACCGCAAGTTTTTTTCTTCCCCCCTCCCCCTCCCCCGCCCACCACCTCATCGCCTGATTTAACACCGCAACTTTTCACAATCACTACTGCCACAAACCGCAATCAACGCGCAAAAATCCCTTTTAATCTCCAACCAACAATGATTTTGTTCAATTACACACCGCATCGATTCATTCCTATTCCTGAAAGGAAAAATAATCCATCGCTTCTACAATAAATTTATTTTATTTCTCTCTCTCTGTGGATGATGTCTATGATTTGATATACCGAATATTGCCGTTAAGAGATCTCGAGAATGGGGAGTAGTTTTCGTTCAAAAATTTCTTGGCCTTCAAAGACCGGCCAACGAAAAGGAGGCGTGGCTAGCATAAATTGCGAATCCCTGTCTGTTTCAGTCTGTTTCCGGCGAAGCAATTACTTCCGGCGGAAGTAACATTGTATCGTGCACGAACAAGCGTGTTCGATCGATATGCACCTGTATTGCTCTGATAAGACACAGACGCTATTAAAATTTACGATTGAGATGCTGCGGATCTCATTTTTTCTTTTTACCATATCTAATAACTATTGTTTATTGTATATATATATGAAGAAATCTCATCATTACAAACCAGAAACGATTTTCCCTCATCTCGACAAATTTTTTTTTCTCCTGAATATAGAACACCAGATTCATATTATTATTATTATTATTATTATTATTATTATTATTTGAGAGATAATTGGCAAACTATGTCCCATGCTCTATTAACTGAAGACAAACTATTTTACTGCGACTAGTGAAACTATTTAAGCAGAGAAATTGCCACTAATTTATTCTGGAAGTAGTAATAAATTTCCGATAATTCAATAAAATATTTCGAAACGTTTTAATAAATTTCTGATAAATTCCCGATTCACTATTTTAGTATTTCTTCTTTTTTTTTGGCTTAGTCAGGACAATTCTTGTATTTAGTATTTGAACAACAATATTGAATTCTGTCAATGACAAAACGCTTTTGTAAAATTTTATATATACTTTATTTTCAAGAGACATACTCAACGTCATCAAAGCGTGTCAAATTTTGAAATTTGCTTAAAATAGAGTTTGGTTTCGATCAATTAAAATTGGCTGGATTTAATTTTTTTTTAGATTCCCTTTGACGTGAAGTGAAAATTGGGAACAAAGAGAAATAAAAGTTTAGTTCTTTTGAATAGTTTATGGATGATTGAGTAAGCTTATTGTTAATTAGGATGACTATTCCAGGCGTAAAAGAAGTTATCAAGGAAGTAAAGATGTATATTTTCGAACCTCAAGGAAAAAGACATTGCAATATTTGTGTTTTTGAATTATAAATCTTTTGTGTGCGACAGAATGACACACTTGTGATATTTAATGTTTGTGTTATTACG
This sequence comes from Leptopilina clavipes, assembly GCA_001855655.1. Lineage (NCBI taxonomy): Eukaryota > Metazoa > Arthropoda > Insecta > Hymenoptera > Figitidae > Leptopilina > Leptopilina clavipes. Next base: position 3,543 of record JUFY01032358.1, read on the forward strand.
AGTATGTATGCCTCGAGTTCCATTGAGGCTCGGACCATTTTGTTCCATTAACAATCATTAAGCAATAGTCGCCATGCAGGCCACAGGCGGATAATTCGACGTCCGCAACAAGCGATCCCGCTGAGGGCCGGAAAGTGTTCCGATCCACGTCTGCAATAGACTCGAAAGGCATTTGACCGCAAGTACGAAGAGTATATAAACCAAGGGTCTTCTCGTGCTCGACGATGCGAGTGGTTTGTCATGCACTGACTTTCCGGATATTCGGTTATTAGTTCGCCCGCTCGAGGTGCAAAGAAACTCTTTCAAAAAAATTATTTCCCTTCACCAATTTTTTACAATTAAAAAAAAAAAACTACTTAAACTGAAAATAGAAAATTTATTTGATGTAGGAATTAAGATTAAACTAATTTTTTATACTCATGAAGTGTTGGGATTTAATTTGTCTTTACTACCAAGATGATAATTTCCCTCATACAGGGATATATTTGAATTAAATATAGTATTTAATTGACTCAGATAAAATTTAATTGACTCAAATAAAATTTATTTGGTTTAAGTAATTATTCGATAATAGTCAATAAGTATTTCATTATTTGAATTAAATTAATTTTCCTTTTCACATCCACTCAATTTTTTTTCTTTCACCAACTTTGAACATATTTTTTGACAAAAAATGGGAAAATTTTTTCCACTTTATAAAGAACAGAAAAAAATATCTTCTTTGTACATTCACATTAAACAGTAGAACAATGATAAAAAGTTAAATAATCAAAAAACGTAATAAAAACGTCCGATTGTCTTTCTATAAATATTTCCATTGCGACTAAAAAATTGCGAAATAGAAATATAAGTGGATTAAGAACAATATATATATATATACAGGTAGTGGAACAAATTCACAGTGTCGGTGCTAATTTTCTTAAAAGGAAAATAGAACCCGAGAAGTATTTATTAATTAATCAGAGTGAATGCAAATTCCTTCTGAATAAAATATGAGAAGAATGTGAATATCCTGTGTGTTAAATATAGTTTAAACAAACATGTTAAAATCCCGCTAAATTATTAATCAAGTTGCATTAAATGATCAATAAACGTATACTATATAAAATTGCGAAAATTTTCAAAATGGGAAAAAAAAAGGTAAACCAGAAACCATACATCCAGAAAAATTTTTTATTCGAACCGCAAATATAATTTACTTGAGTTAAATAAAAGTATATTTGTCACAGAGCCTACTAAACAATTTATTTGTTTTCAATAAAAATTTTATTAGATTCCAAAAAAAAATTTTTTTTGAACCAAATAACATTTATTTGAACCAAGTAACATTTATTTCGACCAAATAACATTTATTTGAAACAAGTAACATTTATTTGAACCAAGTAACATTTATTTGAACCAAGTAACATTTATTTCGACCAAATAACATTTATTTGAACCAAGTAACATTTATTTGAACCAAATAACATTTATTTGAACCAAGTAACATTTATTTGGACCAAATAACATTATTTGAACCAAGTAAAATTTATTTCGACCAATAAATAGTTTAGTAATAAATAAATTATTACATTGAATTGTATTTTTATTTTGAGAAGAAATAAATTATAGAAAAGAATAGAATGGAGAATTTTCGGGTTCAATGGAATGAATTGTGTGGTCATATGACTATCAATAATTTATTGGCGACACTTCTGTATTTCTCTCATCGTGATCTTCGGATAACGATTCGAGGAATGCGCTTTAACACTGGCCCTCACGAAAGCATATTGCGGTTTTTGGATGGAATCGAAGACGAAGCCGTAAAATGCGCCGATTTCATCCACGAACTATGGATGAAAGCATATGTAGTATATGTGTGTGTACATTCCAGTGACCACGTTTGTGTGTTTGTGTCTATGAAATATTATATATTAGATAAGAGCAGGGTGGTTTTGTCTAGACCGCATTTGGCACTTGTCAAATAATTTCTACACTGAAAAAAATTTTTTTCAATTGAAATATAAGCAATTAGTTGTCTATTATTATCATCAAATAAATATTTACTTGCACAAAATAATTTTCATTTAAATCAAATAAACTGCAGGTGAAATAATAATTTCTGTATTTGAATCAAATATAGTATTTAATTGCCACAGGTAAAATTTGATGCAAATAAATTTGATAATGGTCAAGTAATTCATTATTTGTATCAAATGGATTTTTCTCAGTTTACTACTTTAGTAGCAAAGAATAAATTTTCTTACAAAAAAATTTAACTTTCGAAAATTTAACAGTTTCGACATAAAATATAAATACAAAGTTCTGAACTCTACATGACGATACGATAATAAATGACAATTTAGTTGTGAAAAAAAACATTTTTTTTTTTAATATTATAAATTAAAAACGATAGGAATTTAATTTGAATAATTGTTGAAGTTTTAAAAGCGCAAGTTTCACCGCAAAAATTGCTTATTTTTCTTATATGACAGCAATTTAAAATATTTTCGTTAAAATGAACCCTGAAAATATGGGGTAGGAGAAACGTTTTTTCTCCCGCTAAAAAGAAATTAATTGCTGAACATAAAGCGGAAAACGCTCCGTTTTAATTGGAGGTCACGTGACATGAAACTGGTGGAAAATCTTTCAGAGTTTTACGTCACTTTCTGTCATCCAATTAAAATTCTGCGAAAAAATTATTGGGATTTCAATATTGAATTAACAATATGTCAAGTACTCGATTTAGATATTTAAATATTTTATATTTAAATATAAAGTCATATAATATATTAAATGAAGAGTAATTTTCTGCGGAAAAAATTATTAGGGAGATATGAAGAAGATAAAAAATCTCAATGACTTTGCGGTGAGATTTTGAAGATTTTGGAGATTTTGAAGAAATTTTGTTTGATGAATGATTTTTAACAATTGTTTGGAGGTTTTGAAAGGGGTTGATTGCAATTTATTTTGAGAATTCGAAATGGCAAATCGAATTGGTAATCATCATGTCTGTCTAGTGACGGCCCTGTGGTTGGAGTCTGCTGGCTATGCTCCAAGCACCCCTGTTCGACCCCTAACATACACCTCTCTCTCTATCTCTGAGCTTGGGTCAGACCGCGTTATTGCTTCGTGGCGTTTGCCTCTATACGGTCCGTATATAATCTATACTGTTTCACTGAAAAATCATCTCTCGAGTGTAAAATCTCATTGCCCACTGTACAAACGACCATTGAACTCGCAACGATATGAGAATTCCCATATATCCCTTATTCCGTCTTTATTTCCTCTCCACTGTATAAACTTTACCATACCAGCAATGAATTTTTTTTTCCTCTTTTTGGCAACCGCGACTATATTCATTTTGAAAGAAACACATTCCACACACGCTTCACATGCGCCCAGCTTTCAATTCCTCCCTCAGACTTACACACATCATCAAAGATTCAATACTGAAAGGGAAAATAACTTTCAGACTAATTACCTTTGCGAAAAAAAAATTATTTTTACAAAAAACCGCGATGTAGAACTTTTCAAAAAGCTACAAATATTGAGAACATAAACTTTTGTCTATATGGGGAAATAATTATGTAAATGAGTTTTAAATGGAGTCATGATAAATATAGACGTGCTCGCGGTATATAGAATTTATGGCTTCCATGTATATATATAGTATAGAACAATGAAAAAGTTTGAGGAAAAAGTATGGTACAATATGGCTTGACGGAAATGCAAAAAAATATATAAAGTTGTTTGGACTTAATTTAAAAATTTTACCTCGTAATTCCTCGAAAGTTAGAGAGATGAAACTTTTTCAATTCGCATCAATGTCGCACGCCATGTTTGGTCTCTACAACTTTTTTTTCCCCGCACCCTCCCCCCTTCCTGAACCCATGTGTGCATCGAGGAATTGAAAAAGGGCCGAAGCTGGTTGGTCGATATTTAGGTATCGTTACGCGAAATCCAATGCTCGGTATGTCAGCCAACAGGAAAATAACGACTAGCAGACCGACATGAATCGATCGGTCACGTGAGTATAGTAGATAACAGAAAGCTGCAAAGCGTCATCCCACATGCATCGCTGTGGCTGATGAAATAAATCCAAAATGTCAGTGACGGCCGATTTCCGGTATACATACGAGAGAGTTGGCTTTTTGTCGCGATGTTATATCCCGTTTCTATACCTACAATCGGGGATTAAACTGTTTCGACTCAGTATACTGTATTTCCTCCGTTTCTCGTTGTAGAAATATCCTAAGCCTTCGATTTCTTGTTTTTACCAATAATAAATAGACTCTTCACTATATTGTGAGTGACGCTTTTTCGTGTGGATTTAACAAAAAAACAAAAAAAAACAATTCGATGTTAATCTCCCGAAAGCGCATGTTTCATTTTTTTTTACATTCTATTTTGTAAATCTATTTTTTGTAGCATCACAATATTCCCAACAGTAATCCCATGCTTCTTTGCTTTTACATTTCAAAAAAACTCATCTTCCAAAAAAAAAATCTATTTTAGTCTCTAATATTTTGTCTCTGAAATAAAATATTTTCTGAATTTGATATTAAAACTATAATGAAAATTAATATGAATTTAATTTATTCCCCGCACATTACAACAGTAACAGGTGAAAATAAAATTGACCCATTTCCTCATAAGTTAAATAAGAAAATTATATATTCAAATCGAAAATAATACCTATAAGGGATTATCTCAGTGGCATGTTTGAAAAGCGAGATATATTTCTAAATTGATTGTGACTGATTTATTTTAGAGAATGAGGTTGAGATGAATGACAATGACGACAATAAAAACGACAAATGGATGTTGTCAGATGAGTATAAAAGCGAGAGGGGGTCGTTGGCCCTTGTCCAAGGAGGCGGGTAATAAGACTGAGCTGACTCGAAAGACTTTTTTACGCGACAGGTTGAACGTTTTATAAGGTTTCGCATCTTCTAAAGACTATACACTATACACGTGTGAATGCGTTTTTCTTATAAGTGCACGTGCACCGCAACTTTAAAAGCCAAAACTCACTTCTTTAAATTACCTTTGAAGAAACTTCTGGCGCGGCGATTATTTATGAACTAATTTCCATAGATTATCATTTGGCAACTCTCCCAAACTCAGAACTTTGCAAAACCTCATTTCTTTTGCGGATAAATAATGTGAATTCATTTTGTCGAAAAATCATTCGTCCGTGATGAATTACTTGTAGTTTTTTTTTATCAGACTCTCGAGAAGCAGCATCCAAAAATTTTATGGTATAATATATATAATTTTATTAAAATATATTTCCAAAAATATAGGACATTTCTTTTATAATTTATTAATATTATTCTCGTATTATTACTATTATTATTATTATATTATTATTCACATTCATATTATTATTATTATTATTATTATTATTATTATTATTATATTATTATTATTATATTATTATTATTATATTATTATTCACATTCATATTATTATTATTATTATTATTATTATTATTATTATTATTATTATTATTATATTATTATTCACATTAATATTATTATCAGTTTTATATAATTCGATTTGAAAAGAACAGTCTGAATTAATTAAAATTTTTAATAATTAAAAACAATGAAAATTTAGAGATTATAAAGTTATAATGCAAAATTAAAATGAATTATTCGATAACATCATCGTGGACTTTCTAAATTTTAATTTCCTGTAAATTATTCAAGTGCAAATAACTGAAATATAAATGTTCAAAACTTATTTTAATTATCTCACGTTCTAATTAAATATCTTGAAATTCAAAATTTATTTTATCGTTCAAATAGAACCAATAGTTCTATTTTTCGTTTGAAATTTTCTCGAAAGTTAAATTTTTACGCGGAAAGCAATATTTTAAAATAACTATTTTTTTTGTAATTATACCACTTTCTTTCCCAGATGAATATAATTTTATAATTATTTGTTTCTTTCACGGTAAAAAAAAACTAGTAAATAATTAAATTGCGGAATTATTTTATTCAAGGGATGGAATTTTTGAATTTGGGAAAAGTGGGGGATTGGGTTTTTTTTTTATATAAATAAAAAAAAAACCTTGAATCTATTCTATTATACAATTCCTCCAGAGAAAAGTAGTAAAGGAATGTATCGGCAAGACTGGGTGACAAAATCTTAAAACTACGATTTTACAAACTACAGCAAACAACTTGACGTTCAGACGTTGCATGTGGCATTTTATGACATTTTATATAATGCAAGACAAGCTTCTGAAAGGATAGTTTGAAAAGTTTTTAAACTGATAACCAAATGAAAATGTTTCCTTCAAATTAACCACTATTTCTTAGAAATAAAAATAAAATAAAATAAAATGTGAGTAAATAAAATTAAAAAAACTGATTTTCGAATCTTGAAATAAAATGTTGTTTAAAAACGAGAATAATTGAGGAGGAGCAAAGAAGATTTAGAGGCAAATCGGATTTTCGACTTTGTGGTTTCGTAATCAACTTTCAAGTTACGTATATAAGGATTTTGAAGATTTTCACGGGTTCTTTATCGTATACACGATATAGAGAGAAATGTGTGAATTTTTGAAAATGTGGAAAATATTCTTTGGGAGAGGTAATCCTTAGTTATGTAAGAGTGTCTGGAAAGAAAATACGTGTTTGGACATGGAGAACCAACATGAATGGGAATCGATACATCGGGAATAAGCCAAATGCTTGAAACGCGGACCTCCCAATGGCAAATAACGGTCCAATGTGCACATTGCTCTCGAGATTATAGCCTACCGGGTCGCAGTAGTTGAGCATTCGTAAGAGAATTCCTAGCACATTCTCTGGATCAGCGGTAGTGTCTCATTCTTGGCTACATTATATACCCGACCCGGAAACGTTATAGGAAGTGCATACGAGTTGTACCGTTTTTACGCACGTTCTTTCTCGGCCATCGACCGATAATATACTCGCCCCATCACATACCAAATTTCACATATACATACAACACGACGTTCAAGTCCACAACGTTGATCAAATTTTTTTGTTTAATACACACGAATATTATACTAAATGGTTTTGAAACAATCGTCACAAAATTTAACCAAAAAGCTTCTTTTTTACGTTTAAATGACAATTGTTAAATAGTCAATAAATAATATTTGTTTATTAAAAAAAAATTTTTTCGTTGATCAACGTTGTGGACTTCAACTACGTCCATACAGAAATTATTGATTCAATTACAGTTTATTTGATTTAAATAAAAATTATTTGGTTCAAGTAAATATTTATTTGATAATAGACAAGTAATTCATTATTTGAATCAAATAAATTTTTTTTCATCGTAAAGTATCCCCAAACTATTGGACGCAAGTCTAGGCTTAAAAATTAATTTAATTTAAATAAATTAAAATTCTTTTTATGTTACGTTCTTTGCGCGTACTGCTGTTCAAAGTAAAAACCTAGTAAGTCGCATTTGCCATAAGAGCGAAAATCGAATAACAAAGCTAAGGGACGCTCGCCCTTGTGGCAAATGCGATTTACTAGTTTTTCACTTTGGACAGTAGCGTGACACTATTTACCCTCCTAGGAAATAAGAACAACAAATACAATGTTCCTAAAGTTCCGAACGTTCAAATGAAAGAAATTTATTTACTTCTTCTTCAAGATGAAATTTTATAATATTAATTTTGCGTAATTTGTTCAAAATTACAAAGTTGCAAAATTTTTAATTTACGTTTTTGTTTATCCAGTCAGTAATTTTTATGGAAAATATTTATATCGAAAAAATATTTCGCTCATTTGAACGTTCACAACTTTTGAATCATCAAATACAGTAAATAATAAAAAATAAATTTAATTATTTACAGAAATAAGGAAAAATAAAATTGTTTTTGTAAATTCATTGTGATTTAAAAGTTTCTAATGGTGGAAAAATTAGATTTGTCCTTTTCAAAAATGTTTTTCACCACTAAATACCAGAATTTTTGTAATAATTCTAAAAAATTGATACTTTTCCAGCACATTTAAAATTTTCTGACAACTGAAGTATTTAATAATTGAAGTCGACTCTTCAGAATCCATAATTAATTAAATTTATTATGTATTTCATTAAATTATTAATTTGTATTCTAGAAACGTTTCATAAAATACAAAATAAAAGTCAGTTGTCAAAGTGACAAGATATAAAAATATTTATTCTAACCTGTTTTTACTTCTCTTTTTTAACAAGCAATTGTGAATAAGCATTTTCTTGCATTGAAAATTGAATAAGAATTCTATTTCGCAAATTTTTAGGCATTTTATTTTGAGTTAGGATTATATTGCACTGGACTTTAAAAAAGCATTTTATCAACGCGAGGCGTCGAAATACACGAAATAATATTAATTCGAGCAACCAATTATAAATCTAAGAATTACTCTCTAAATTTGAATTAGTAAAAATTTTAGCTAATTTGAATTAGTAACTCACTTTTTGCTTTTGAATTAGTTAAAATTTACTAATAAATTAGTAGAAAATTTTTTTTTACTATTTATTAGTAAAATTTAACTAATTCGAAAGCAAAAAGTGAGTCACTAATTCAAATTAGTTAAAATTTTTACTAATTCAAATTTAGAGAGTAAGCAAATTTAACCAATATTAATCACAAGAGACAAATTTGCAAATTGTGAAAAATAATCTTTTGAGACTTGAAAATATGTGAAAAATGTTATATTATAAAATTGCTTGTAAAAAAAAAGAGAAGAAAATCATTCCTTATTGCAACGAATGTGCAAAAATTGTGAGCTTTACTAAACTCGACATTTTCAAATGGCTTTTGCGGGGGACTATCGAAAGTAATTTTACAAATGGAACGTTCCATTTGTAGTGCGTGAATTTTCTAAAATTGCATCCTTGATAGAACATCATTCAGAAACTATTTTTCTTTTTAATGCAAAAATATGTCAAATTATTCAAAGAATGTATTTTTCAACGACATTATTCTCTTGTTCATCAAAAATTTAGGAGTTAGGTTTTATAATAAATAAATGGTGTGGTAATAAATAAATATAATTATAATTATAATTATAATTATAAAATTATAAAATTATTATCAACGATTCAGAAAAAAATTAATATTTTTCAAGCGAAAAATAATATTTATTGTTTGGAAATTTTTCTTCTTGGAGTTGTTGATTAAAAAAAAATTTCAAAAATTTGTTTTAGACAAAAATTATGCAATGGAAAAATATTTTTCTTTTAAATCGTTGATTATAAACGTTGTGGACTTCAACGTGGTTAAAAAATAAATTAAACAATTTGTTAAAAATTTCAAAAAAACGGAAGGAAAAATTAATTTTCAATAATTTATTATTCTTATTATTTTTTTTAATCGTCTAGAATGAACTCGCGAATGTCTTTATATTCGCGTCGAAATTGAGTAAGTTTTTGCATTTAGAAGTCGTTTGCTGAATTTGCTATATAATTAGTTTTTCTGCGAGAGTTTGCAACCTCTATTCTGAGGTACAAAGGGTTCCATTCACAGTTGGCGTACAACTTAACGATCTTCCAAATGAGAGTTCTTGTCTTAAGTAACAACTTGGGGCGTATCTGTACCAATCTGTATACATGCATACAGACACACATGTATATGTATAAGCAATATGAGTATTACATAGAGAGCAGAGAATACGTAAGCTTCTATCCTCGTCTTTATTCACACCCTGCTTCAATTTACAGCGCGCTTTTGTGAACCTTAAATGATAGGATGCGCTACCAACAAAAGTCGATGAGTAGCATGGTTTTAATTATAGCATATGTACAATCCTTTTGTTTCAAACAAAACAATTTTGTCGAAAATCTCATTGACAGTCGAAAACGCTTTTTACTTTAAAAAAGCAAAAAAAAAAATTCTGAATTGGGCTGAAAATTTTTTCAGTAGTTTAAGAATAACAGTTTACAATTTGAGAAATTGGTATTCATGGGATAACACCGGGGGATGTATACGACTAACGATTCAACAAAAGAAAGGAAAAGCAAAATTGCCGGGTAAGCCGGAAAATGGAAGGCGAATGAAGAATGAATACCAGGGCGATCGCTAGGGAGAGATTTGAATTTGAAATTGAGCACGGGAACAGATGTTCATAATTATCGCAACGTTTCATGGTTTTGCGCCTGAAGCCATACTCTAGACCTTCTTTTATGGAGAGATGAAATATAATATTTCCGTGTTCTCTTTACCTTATTTATCTCCATGTTACATTACATGACCGTTCCCACATATAGACATATATTTTATCGAGTCTCATTATGTGTACACATCACATGTGTATTTATATATATGTCTGTGTGAATATGTAACGAGTGGGAATATCCAGGGGAAGATATTCAACCATAAAAAAGTCGGCGCTTATTTTGTAAGAACATTAAAATGGAAGTGCGAACGTAAAAGTAAATGGCTTCGCATTGCTCGAAAGTACTTAAGCAGTGTTTAAAAAAAAAAGATATACGCGACCAAGTACTTTCACGGGGTCACTTGTCGGAAAGTAACCACGAGCAAAAGTATCAACTGCGTTTAAATATAGAAATTCGATTATTGAATTCAATTGTTGTTTCTTTTGTCAATTTTTCGAATTTTATCTCCACGAGCCAAAATTGTGTCTTGCCAATGCATACCAATGCAAGTAGATATCGACGACTCTGGTCAGACGATTTCTACTTTCAGTAATAGAAAAATCGACAATTTCCAATTTTAATAATTGATCGATTAAATCATCAATATTATTAATTTTAATAATTGTTGTGAGAAATAAAAACCAATTTAATATAAACTGTCTTTATTATTTCTCGAGTGGTCACAATTTTTTAATACTTTGTAGAATCAGGAAAAAAAGAGAGGAAGAAAAAAAGTGTGTCTTATGCAGAAAGCGATTTGACAATGTCGCCTTTTCTGTCACTTGCATTTGCACCGGTTCATTGAGTTTTTCCCAACATTCTGACTGCAAACGGCTCAGAAACCTGGCATTAGGTATGGTTGTAGAAAAGGATTCCATACAAAAACGGAAAGCTTCTGGGGAGGATATATAATGGTAAAAAAAAAAAAAGTAGAGGAGTGTCGTTGTCGCGAGATAAACGGACAACGACGTATTTTCTCAGTCTATCGGAGAGACTCGAAATTCCCCATCTGGTACCAAACTGGAAAAGCCTTCTCACTTTATTCAAGTCACGTGGGTTAATATAGCTTCCGTGCGCGGCCAACCTTCAGCCTATCTGCAGCCATCCCATCACACACCCCCTTAACTTTCATTCCCCTCTCTTGTGTCTCTTTAGCAGTGTGTCTCCCAACATTGGCGTATTCGCTCCCAAATCACGCACAATTTCACTCGTTTTTTTTTCTTCCTTTTTTTCATTAAAGAAAAGGGGATCAGGTCGAATTTAAATAAAGTGAAAATATGCTAATTTCCCCATTGATCAGCTAAATTATATATACTAAAATGCTAAATTATATACATTCAATAAAAAGTTTACATTTCCCAAAAATATTACGCCGCGCTTTATTTCAGAAGGGTAAATAATTTTGACGATTTTTTTGCAGTATAATAAAGGTAAAAGTAAAATAAAAAAAACATGAAACGTAAAGTCAGAGGTAACATTTTATTATACAAGTAAAAAAAATTATTCGCTAATATGGAGGATTTTTTATCCCAACAGAAATAATTAATAAAAATAAATTACAAGTACTTTTACGTTTGACAGTATATTTAATGGGGAAAAATAATTTTTCAATGTGAAATTTAATTTAAAAATTCTTTAAAATTGTAATTTATCAAATTTGAGAAATTTGAAATTAAAAATTTAATTTAATATTATAATTTAATGTATTTCGATGCTTAAGTATATTAATATACTAAACTGAATAAAATTTATGGTAAAAATTTTGATTTAATGGGGAAAAAGAATTTTTCAATGTGAAATTTAATTTAAAAATCCCTTAAAATTGTAATTTATCAAATTTGAGAAATTTGAAATTAAAAATTTAATTTAATATTATAATTTAATGTACCTATTTCGATGCTTAAGTATATTAATATACTAAACTGAATAAAATTTATGGTAAAAATTTTGATTTAATAGGGAAAATTAATTTTTCAATGTGAAATTTAATTTAAAAATCCCTTAAAATTGTAATTTATCAAATTTGAGAAATTTGAAATTAAAAATTTAATTTAATATTATAATTTAATGTACCTATTTCGATGCTTAAGTATATTAATATACTAAACTGAATAAAATTTATGGTAAAAATTTTGATTTAATGGGGAAAAAGAATTTTTCAATGTGAAATTTAATTTAAAAATTCTTTAAATTGTAATTTATCAAATTTGAGAAATTTGAAATTAAAAATTTAATTTAATATTATAATTTAATGTACCTATTTCGATGCTTAA